>CM057251.1:1131200-1176748 GCA_029931835.1 Etheostoma nigrum | reverse complement strand
GCCTCCTCTTACCGAGCACCATACCTTCCGTTATTTAATATTAATATACTGTTCTCATCTGACATGAAACAGCAAGCTAAACTCGTTCCTTCAAAAAGTTTAAATAAAACACCCACTTTCAAAATAAAAGCATACAACATTAAACAGTCTCTTGTAACTTTTGTGATTACACCACAATTAACAATATTAACTAACTTTATTATTATTATTGGTCCCACAAGGGGAAATATGTCAGAGAAGCTCTATCGCTACTTTTACATCAAAACTCAAAACATTTATTTTTTCCATTATTTGTTTCCATTATTGACGTTATTATGACTTCCTTTACCTCTCGTTTTTACCCTTGTGCCACTTTTTTATTTTCACTTTTATGTATGAATTTTTTAATAATAAATAAATAAACTTTTACTGAATTCCCTGTTTTGAGACCATGTCTGATGGTGATATTGCACTTGAAATAAAATTAAATTGAATTGATAACAAATTTTGCTGGACGATAAATTGTCCCAGAAATGATTGCGATATATTGTTGAGACCATTTCCATCTAATATAATGATAATGGCATTTCAAAGCAGGTACACCTTTTCAAATATTAGTACACTTTCATTTCTAAAGAATATTTAACACTGGAACTAGAATACATTTTAAATATCGAACAAAACAACCAAAAACAATTTTGTCAAATTTCCATTTAAAAATTATCAAGCCCAAAATTTATCATGCAATTAATTGATTTACTGCATATTACGACAGGCCTACTTTCACCTCCTTGACCTTCTGAGAAACAGTAAGTGTGCAGTTTTACTGTAGTAAAGTTAGTTGTAGTAAAGTTTTCCACATGTTTGATAGCTGTGGATGGAACCTCAGACATCTTCTGTAACCTAGACATCTGTTCCCTGGTTCTCTCCAACGGTACACTGAATATCATGCTTTTATTGAATCTGTGTTATCTTTTTGCCTGGTGTTATTATGAATGGGGAACTTGTCTCTTAAAAATAGGAATCGTCTGGATCAAATTGTGAAGTGGTCCAGTAAGCTAATAGCAAAGCCAAAGCTCAACATTCAATCCCTGTGTTCTAAACAGTTACAGAGGATAGCTGCAACTGTTTGGAAAAACCACTTCCACCCTTTACAGCGTGAACTTCAGCTCCTAGCGTTGGGACGCAGGTAGAAAGTACCAGCCTATCCCCCATCTCCCTCCCCCCGTTCATGTGTATCCACTGTCAATAAAGGAAAAAATTATCTTTTAAAAAAAGAAAGTACCAGCTTGTAAAACTAAACAATACAGAAACAGCTTATTCCCAGAAATTAAACACAAATTAACACAAATTTAAAATGCTTAAACTCCTTTTACACACAAGCTCAAACAAGATCAAAACAATAGATTTTTACTGCCATATTTACCAATACTTTAACACTGTATGTCAGAACAGATAACACCATGTTCTAAACCTAACCTTACAGGCAAAGTCAACAACTATTCATATTGTGAATTGAAACCCAAATATATTCCCTGTATTTCCTTCCATTGCTAATGAAAAACAGCTTATTGAAGTTATGCAATTGTTGAAACATCACCATGTGCGCCGCAATCTCCAATAGTAGTGCACTCCTGCATAATAGTGAGATTGGCCCCTACAGCACATACCGCCTTCTTCTGTTTTTAGAAGACCTGCACGAAAGACTGGTGCCAGAGGTAGAAAGGGGGCAGGTGGGAGACCACTTGCCATTATATGTGATCACATGGGACAATGTGGCATTCCACCATTCCCATACACTCACAGCCTGGTTTGACGCCCATCCAAGGATGATGTCCCACTTCCTTGCCCCTTACTCTCCTTTCCTCAACCCCATTGAGGAGTTTTTCTCAGCCTGGAGATGGAAGGTTGTTGACCATCGTCCACATGACCAAATGTCCCTGCTGCATGCCAAGACATCACAGCTGAACACTGCCAGGGGTGGATAAGGCATGCAAAAAGATTCTTCCCACGATGCCTTGCCAGAGAAGATATCAGGTGTGATGTGGATGAGAACACGTGGCCAAATGCAGAAGACCGAGCAGATTAGAAGATTACTTTTTTATTATTATTATTATTCCGGTGTTCTTTCTGTTTGTATATCTTGCAGTAATGTCCTTTTGCAAATAAAGTATTTACTGCCGCAATTCTTTCTCTGTCTTTTTTTTCATAAACTGTACATTCTATAAAGCTACTCTGAGATGGTCATTAATTTTTTGTATTGAATTTCTTCAACAAAAGAAACAAAATGCATGTGCAAAACACAATCTATGATCAATACAATACACTGTGTATTGTATAAGGGCATTCCTGACACATCTAAAACAATGTAGTTTCTGTAATTTCAGCTGATGAGAGTGTTTTTTTGTCATTGTGTTATGATTGACTAAATGTTCCTGTTGGAGGAGAACATGTGTTAGTGTTTGGAATAATTATTTGATTTTGAAACATGTTTGCAGTGTTTTGTTAGACATTGTGGGTTGTGTTAGTGTATTATTGTATTTTGAAAATTAGTTTTGGAGTTTAGTTTACAATGTGTGAATTTGAGCATGAAATTAACCGTTTTGCCAGTTGTGTGTTTTAGGTGTGTTGGTGCGTGTAGAGTTTAGGAAACATGTTAAATGTATTGTCATAACGATTCTAAAAAACTGTAAGTAAGTAACTTAATATAATAGTAACTATATTAAATTAGTAGTAGCAAAACAGGTTTGTACCTTATTTTTTTAAATTTTATTTATTTTTTATTTTGTGTTTGCAGAATTATTAATTTCTTGTATTTTCTTAGTAATGAGCAATGACGGCTCCTTTGTCACATTACATCCTACAGTCAGCTGATTGACAGTGTGTGTGTGTGTCTCAGTGTGTTCTGAGTGACAGTGTGTGTGTGTGTGTCTCAATGTGTTCTGAGTGACAGTATGTGTGTTGTGTGTTTGTGTCTCATTGTGTTCCGAGTGACAGTGTGTGTGTGTAAATGTAAATGTAATGTGCTGTATTTATATATCTTTTCTAGTCTTAACAACTACTCAAAGCGCTTTTACATCATACAGGATACATTCACCATTCACACACATTCATACACTGTGCCGTACAAGGTGCCACCTGCTCAGCAGATAAACACTCACACACATTCACACTCCGATGCACAGCATCGGGGGCAACTCGGGATTCAGTGTCAAGGACACTACGACATGGGACTGCAGGGCCAGGGGATCGAACCACCAACCTTCCAATTGGCAGGTAACCACTCTACCACTGAGCCACAGAGTCTTACGTCACCAAGACAATGAATTTGAAATGATTCCCCTCACACACACACAAGTGGAATTAATTTGAATTTCCTGAACGGATATGATTTTTATTCACTATTCTCAAACTTGTGCTCAGTTACTTCCAATTCCACCAGTAATGTCCTTTAGGGGTACATGCAAGGACATTTTTACCAAATGAAATGACAGCAGTGCCAAGTTGACATCAGTGATCCTAAAGCCTGAGTCTGGGTCAGTACCAGCCCCCGGGTTAGTTAAGAGGCTGGACCGTGTCCAGGTCCTTCTAATCTCACCCACTGGATAACAGTGGGTGAGATTAGAAGTAGCCTTGGCCTGGCTCGAGAGGAATCATCGGTGTGGAGGAGGAGACAGCAATGGTTTTCATTTGGTATATAAAACCCTAAATGAATGAATTACAAAAGTCAAAGTATACCCCTTTATTTGAGCTAAAGACAATTATCAAAAAAATAGTTAATATAATTTTAATGAATGCCTCTCCCCGGGTCTGATTTTTCCTGTGAAGTCACAGAACAATTTGCGGCAGGTAACACATTCTGACATGTGACAGATTTACTTATGACACCGGAAAAGCCTGTGTTAGTATCCAGCCAGGCAAAGGTAGCAGGAGCTGTCTTTCTGTAGGCCTAATTAAAAGTACTTTTATTTTGTTTTAGAGGTTATCTGAGTAAGTTATGGCTGAATAAAAGGAAATTAAATGAAGAACTAAAAAGCATAAAGGGAAAGACGTCAGGCCATAACGTGAGTCACACTCGGTCGGGCTTTAACAGATGGCAATGATTACGTGATTGTAAAAGATTCCTAACCCACTCTGAATTTCCCTCGGGTATGTAATGTGTGTATTTCATTCATAAAATGAATTTGCATGATGTGGTTGTTCCTTTTAGTATGTTTGTGTTTCTTTCCCCATTGTCCCCCTGTCCTTGTGTAAAGTGTCCATGGGTTATTACTACATTGGTTGCTACAACAAATTGACACAGTGACAGTGATGCCCCGCTCACCATACATCCAGACTAAGTTATCATTATGCAACACTTGAAATTAGGGTTGTACAATATGGAAAAAATCAAATATCCCAATATTTTTGACCAAATACCTCAATGTTGAAACCATAGCAATATTGTAGTGTGACTATTGGTGCGTTCACAAAATATTTATACAGTGAGATTTTTTATAAATAATCATCAGCAAAATTGCAGTTGGTCAAGGCCAGACCGTAGTTTCAAATACAGTATTAGGGGACCACTAAGGTCTATATAAAAGAGACTTCAGATACAGTATTAGGGACCACTAAGGTCTATATAAAAGAGACTTCAGATACAGCATTAGGGACCACTAAGGTCTATATAAAAGAGACTTCAGATACAGTATTAGGGACCACTAAGGTCTATATAAAAGAGACTTCAGATACAGTATTAGGGGACCACTAAGGTCTATATAAAAGAGACTTCAGATACAGTATTAGGGGACCACTAAGGTCTATATAAAAGAGACTTCAGATACAGTATTAGGGGACCACTAAGGTCTATATAAAAGAGACTTCAGATACAGTATTAGGGGACCACTAAGGTCTATATAAAAGAGACTTCAGATACAGTATTAGGGACCACTAAGGTCTATATAAAAGAGACTTCAGATACAGTATTAGGGACCACTCAGGTCTATATAAAAGAGACTTCAGATACAATATTAGGGGACCACTAAGGTCTATATAAAAGAGACTTCAGATACAGTATTAGGGGACCACTAAGGTCTATATAAAAGAGACTTCAGATACAGTATTAGGGGACCACTAAGGTCTATATAAAAGAGACTTCAGATACAATATTAGGGGACCACTAAGGTCTATATAAAAGAGACTTCAGATACAGTATTAGGGGACCACTAAGGTCTATATAAAAGAGACTTCAGATACAGTATTAGGGGACCACTAAGGTCTATATAAAAGAGACTTCAGATACAGTATTAGGGGACCACTAAGGTCTATATAAAGAGACTTCAGATACAGTATTAGGGACCACTAAGGTCTATATAAAAGAGACTTCAGATACAGTATTAGGGACCACTAAGGTCTATATAAAAGAGACTTCAGATACAGTATTAGGGGACCACTAAGGTCTATATAAAGAGACTTCAGATACAGTATTAGGGACCACTAAGGTCTATATAAAGAGACTTCAGATACAGTATTAGGGACCACTAAGGTCTATATAAAGAGACTTCAGATACAGTATTAGGGGACCACAAAGGCCTATATAAAAGAGACTTCAGATACAGTATTAGGGGACCACTAAGGCCTATATAAAAGAGACTTCAGATACAGTATTAGGGACCACTAAGGTCTATATAAAAGAGACTTCAGATACAGTATTAGGGACCACTAAGGTCTATATAAAAGAGACTTCAGATACAGTATTAGGGGACTACTAAGGTCTATATAAAGAGACTTCAGATACAGTATTAGGGGACCACTAAGGTCTATATAAAGAGACTTCAGATACAGTATTAGGGGACCACTAAGGTCTATATAAAAGAGACTTCAGATACAGTATTAGGGGACCACTAAGGTCTATATAAAAGAGACTTCAGATACAGTATTAGGGACCACTAAGGTCTATATAAAGAGACTTCAAATACAGTATTAGGGGACCACTAAGGTCTATATAAAAGAGACTTCAGATACAGTATTAGGGGACCACTAAGGTCTATATAAAAGAGACTTCAGATACAGTATTAGGGGACCACTAAGGTCTATATAAAAGAGACTTCAGATACAGTATTAGGGACCACTAAGGTCTATATAAAAGAGACTTCAGATACAGTATTAGGGGACCACTAAGGTCTAAAAGCATCCAAAGAGCACCCTGTCATAGGACCTTTAAAGGATGAACTGGCCAGCTGGTACCCTAGCGTACTTTGACAAGAAAGTACAATCAAAGGTATTAGCAGATGCAGGCCCTGTAGGTGTAGGAGCTGTACTAGTGCAAGACCAGCATGGAGAGACGGTACCTGTGTGCTATGTGAGTTGCAGCCTGACAGACTGTGAGCGGAGGTACTCTCAGACAGAGCGTGAAGCCTTAGCTCTGGTCTCTAATGGAAGGTGATGGCTTGTTAGCATCAAGCTTTGTAGACGCTTGCTTACCCCCTTGATAAAGGCAGATTGTGGACACATTTTGATTAAAGCTATAGTGCGTAGTTTCTGTCGCCTCCATGAGGGATTCTAAGTCATGACAACAAAACTGTTGGCGCGTCCACATGATACAAGCCTTTCAGCAGCAAGCTGCAAGCTTATCTAACATCTTGGACCCACACAAAACTGGTTGACCCTTAGCAGTGGGACAGTGCTTACTGGTTTGTAGTAATTGAGTAGCCCTCTTATAAAGTCCTATAATTAGCACATTGTTGTGCCATAAGGATTTGTGTGTATTATCCTTCTGCCATAAGCTTATCATCTCCTCATCAATGGGAACTCTTCATTATCTTCTGGGCGGCCATAGTGCATCATAAGAGGGAGTAAGCAATGCCAATGTTAACAAGGATCAGATCCAGGCGGTTCCACAAAAACCGAGGCATGTTCCAAAGGTTGAAAGTGCCTCTAGGTTTTGCCAGGTATGTTTTCAGCTGTTTCACAGTAGTCAAGTAGTTGTTGTGCCTGCATGCCAGGGATTATGAGGCTACGCTGAGCTGATAGCAAATGTTCATATGTATTTAGCTTGATAGTAAATATGTTGGTTATTTGTGTTTGTACCAAATGTATGGTTAGTCTGCATGGATATACAGTATGCTTATTAACGTTGCCATTAGCTGATATTGTAGACATATTAAGCAGCTTTAAAATGTTTTATTGTTTCAAACATTAAGCACTGAACTGTCTGCAGACCTTGTATCTATCTATGAATCGGGATAGCTCTGTTAATCTCCACACATGCGCGCTACAGCAGCGAGGGGGGTGGTGGTGAATCCCTACAAGGTTCATTGATTGTCAGTAGTACAGGCCGTCAGTTGGGCTTTTGAGTGCTTTGGGGGTCCTTCAGGAAGTTCTTTGAAGTACAGCTGTTAAACTTGGGAAACTGTTTTTCACACTTTAATAACGCAACACTTAAAGACCATTTTGCCGACTTTGAGACTCAGAAATTCCCCCAGAGGCAGAGAGTTTTAATATTTATAGTGTGAAACAGGTTGGTGTGAGTAATTTTTTGTTTTGTTTTGCTTGATAAGCTCTTGCTAAACTCTATGATGGCTAAGGAACTTTTTGCTGACTGTTGTAGGGCTTTATGTCGACAAAAATGTGACAAAAGTCGCTAAAGTATTAAAACAAAGCAACAAAAACGTTGAAAATAGTAACAAATATAGCAGAAAAAGCCACAAACATAAAAAAAGAAAGATATTTTACTTTTTCTATGAAATAAGAGCATGTCAATAAACAGTACAAGTCTGGCCTTGGATGTGATACTTATTTGAAGGACTACTAGCCAGTCAGAAGCAGAGTATGAGGGTCCTGACAGTACCTAGGTAAGGACTACTAGCCAGTCAGAAGCAGAGTATGAGGGTCCTGACAGTACCTAGGTAAGGACTACTAGCCAGTCAGAAGCAGAGTATGAGGGCCCTGACAGTACCTAGGTAAGGACTACTAGCCAGTCAGAAGCAGAGTATGAGGGCCCTGACAGTACCTAGGTAAGGACTACTAGCCAGTCAGAAGCAGAGTATGAGGGCCCTGACAGTACCTAGGTAAGGACTACTAGCCAGTCAGAAGCAGAGTGTGAGGGTCCTGACAGTACCTAGGTAAGGACTACTAGCCAGTCAGAAGCAGAGTATGAGGGTCCTGACAGTACCTAGGTAAGGACTACTAGCCAGTCAGAAGCAGATTATGAGGGTCCTGACAGTACCTAGGTAAGGACTACTAGCCAGTCAGGAGCAGAGTATGAGGGCCCTGACAGTACCTAGGTAAGGACTACTAGCCAGTCAGAAGCAGAAGATGAGGGCCCTGACAGTACCTAGGTAAGGACTACTAGCCAGTCAGAAGCAGAGTATGAGGGTCCTGACAGTACCTAGGTAAGGACTACTAGCCAGTCAGAAGCAGAGTATGAGGGTCCTGACAGTACCTAGGTAAGGACTACTAGCCAGTCAGAAGCAGAGTATGAGGGTCCTGACAGTACCTAGGTAAGGACTACTAGCCAGTCAGAAGCAGAGTATGAGGGTCCTGACAGTACCTAGGTAAGGACTACTAGCCAGTCAGAAGCAGAGTATGAGGGTCCTGACAGTACCTAGGTAAGGACTACTAGCCAGTCAGAAGCAGAGGATGACATGAAACATGTCTCATATTGACATAAAACTGGATTAAACAATCATGTAACATACTGTGATGGGTGTTTCCCAAACACGACTGTATATCGAACCAAGACGAGATGAATTACCTTGTAAATGTGCTGTATTTATATAGCGCTTTTCTAGTCTTAACGACTACTCAAAGCGCTTTTACATCATACAGGATACATTCA
Organism: Etheostoma nigrum; assembly: GCA_029931835.1. Lineage (NCBI taxonomy): Eukaryota > Metazoa > Chordata > Actinopteri > Perciformes > Percidae > Etheostoma > Etheostoma nigrum. Next base: position 1,167,948 of record CM057251.1, on the reverse strand, counting down.
CCATTCACACACATTCATACACTGTGGCCGAGGCTGCCGTACAAGGTGCCACCTGCTCATCAGATAAACAGCATCGGGGGCAACTTGGGGTTCAGTGTCTTGCCCAAGGACACTTCGACATGGGACTGCAGGGCCAGGGATTGAACCACCAACCTTCCAATTGGCTGAGCCACAGCCGCCCTTGTTCATTCAATTACTTATAAAATAATTATTATATTACATTTCTGCTAATTGATTCTGCTACATCCTACACACTGGTCCTTTAAAACAAGTCTGTACTACAGTGTGACCCCTCATCTCTACTTGTGGTGTGTATCTTTATTACCAGCTGTGACCGTGATGCTGGTATTATTTTGACAGGCAGCAAAAAATAAATAAATTCACGGCTGCTCAGAGGAATGACAATGCTAAGTAATGGATGTCAACTGAGGATTAAAATTGCTTTTCTAAATGGAGAACGGGGCACTTATGTATTCATGTGTTTAAAGGCATGTAAACCCATTCTGCTCTGATTTTTTTACTTAAACACTTTTTTTAAAATGTAAAATAAAAATAAAAGAAGAAATGCCTGCAAGTTATGGTTTTATCCCAACCTCTATCAAGCTGTTGAACTCCAGTGGTAAATCTTTGCATATATATATATATATATATATATATATATATATATATATATATATATATACACTACCGGTCAAAGGTTTGGGGTCACATAGAAATTCCCATTGCACTCCATTGTAGACAGAATGCCAGCTGAGATCAGTTGCATTGTTTTTTTAACCAGGGCAGTAATCAGATTACATTATGTGCTTACATAATAGTAAAATGGTTCTCCAATGTTTTTCTAGTGTTTTATTTTTAAATGATAGATTAGTACACAGAATGTGCCTTTGGAACATTGGATGAATGGTTGCTGATAATGGGCAATGTAGATATTGCATTAAAGATCAGCCCCCCCACCCAAATTAGCAGGCATTCTGTCTATAATGGAGTGGTATGGACATGTAGAAGTGACCCCAAACTTTTGACCGGTAGTGTATATATATATATATATATATATATATATATATATATATATATATATATATATATATATATATATATATATATATATATATGGGCCAGAATAGGCTTTTTTGGAGGGGGGGAGCGGCATATCATAGTTTGGGGGGGCTTCAAAGACTTCATTACCTGCATTTTGACACACTTTTATGCACTAATTTATTGTGAAAATACCTTTATTTAACCTATTCGGAGACAAAAACGCACACGACAATTAATTAAATGAAAAAATATATATAAAAAATATAATGGCAAGTACGTGCCATTGCGCATTTTTAAGTGGGTATATGGACATCCTGGAGCTTTCTTAGTGGTATTACTGCGTATACCTGCATACCACGTAGACGACACCACTGGGGGAAAGTATGTCAAATCATAGTCTAATTATCAATAACCAATAGCAATAATCTCGGTTTTGTAATAATGCAACTTTAGCAACAACTAAAGCTAAATCTTGCTGTGGTCCAACAGGCAGGGGAAATAACTGGGAGTCCGTGTGTGAGAGATAAGCCTAAAACATCATTTCCAGCCTCAGTGCATTCTAACGCTTTTATAGTTTTCGGCGACTTTAGTTATGTAAGAGATTAAATGTCTTCGTGAAGGTGGAGATGTTTGGAGCGGACAGTGGCTGTACACACACACAGACACACACACACACACACACAGCCCATCATGTGGCTGCTGGCTGGAGGCTGACGGCTGGGGAAGCTCCAACCGACCGACCGACCGACCGTACGTCCGTCCGTCCTACCGGAGAAGCTGGCTCCAATGTCAAAATGCCAACCTTTTCAGTCATGTATAAAGGAGCTGTCATCATTAGCAGGTAAAAAAACGCAAACGGGGGGTGTGTTGGCTGTCTGTGGTGGAAACCCTGCTGCTGTCTTCCTACTTTTGCTAATTGTTGCAGTGAGTGTTGTCGCGGCGGTGTTGGAGTGGTGTTTACGGCTTCTTTATGGAAGAACAAGTGGGACAGAGAGTGCTTTATGTGGGGAAAGAACTGCGTTTTTTCGCGGGTTAAGCAGGTTGTCATACGGTAAACGGTGGACGTGGTGCTGCGTGTAACGGGGCTTAAAATGGAGGTGCTTAGAGTCGACATGTCTTGTGTTCCATGTTTCAGAGGAACGCATTCTTTATCAACAATATGTAGGTAGAACAACCTGGTTAAAGCGCGTTAGCGGGGTTTTCCCGCGTTATTTTGGTAGCCATTCCACTGAATAGGACCATAGACAGTTAAAGGAATCGGACAGACTCGTGCGCCGCGCGCAACGAGAGCGGCAGCGTTTGATCTGCCTTTGAAATAATGGCACTTCTGTGGCTTAACCCCCATGTTGTCCTCGGGTCATATTTGACCCCTTTTCAAAGTTTCTATATCATATATTTGGGATTCTTTTAACCGCATTGCTCCAAAATAACATGGGTGGTTCCATAAGATGCTCTTCACGGAAATTAAGGGTCAGGTCTCATAGAATTTTGGCTGTTCAATTGTATAGTATTATCCGGACTAAACTTTGACAGATCTGTGATTATCCATTACCTTTATTCCTCTGATCTTAATCATTAGTCAAAATCATTCATAAGTTCTGCCTTTTTTTTACACAAAAATAAAAAAAAACAATTGATAGAATCAGAATCAGAAATACTTTATTGATCCCCGAAGGGAAACTCTGTGTTGCAGTCACACAAATAGTAAAATATAGTATTGTAAAAAAGAGTAGAAATGTAAATAAAGAAAAATAAGGAGTGTGGATATGTTCGGTATTTACATAGTTAAAGGAATATTATGATACAGTATTTACATAATTAACATAATTAAGGAGTTGCAATGGTGAAAAGTAATAATAATAATAAGTCAGGTTCATTGACCATGAATTCCAAAAAGTGCGTGTAAAACTAGTGCATATAAATAGGTCTAGTTGTTAATATACTGCTGTAATTGTGTAAGTGCCAAAAACGTTGAAATAAGCGACAAAAGGTAGAAAAGCATGCATTAGGTGGGGAAAAAGCAACATAAACGTAAAAAGTGTCTAAAAGAGTGCTAATTTTGAGCCTGGAGGACAACATAATTGTTAAACTACACGCTACATCTGATTTATGGATTATTATTGGTATCAGGGCTGCAACTGTTGTTCATATTGATTATCGATTGCCTTCCTCTTATTTCCTGATTAATAATTTGTTATTGTTTTGACAGACAGCAAAAGAAATAAAAAAACCCATGGCAGCTCAGAGACCTGGATGACTGCAGTAATAGATGTCAACTGAGGCTATAAAACCTTTAAACAGTTAAATGTTAAAGTATAAATAATAATAATAATAATATTACTAAATGTATTGTTTTTGCCAACATGTAGCTGATAAGTAGTGGGCACTATAACACGATGGCACCATGTAACTTGTAAGTTGAAGCATAACCAGACTGCAAACTTAAAATAATAATAATTATAAAAAATAAGAAGAAGAATGCTGGAGCAAATCTTGGCTCTTCTTTGTGTTTACTATCCTGGTGCCAAATGATCATAATTCAATCTGAATCTGAAAAAGGTTTATTGCCACAATAAATTACACTTATGTGGAATTTGCTCTGGTGAACGGTGAAAACATAAACAACCAAGCACATTAAACATTAATATGAAATAAGCATTAAATAAGGGTACAGCAACTGCTTTGGAACTAAATAAAGTGAACATAGAGTTATCTCCTCAAAAAGACCTGTAACCAGGGCGTACAGCCTCTCATTTGGATAAAATAAATGTTTTATTTTTTATGGATAATCGATTCATATTTAATATGTAGTTCATAGTTTATACATTTTTAATAGCCTTCAAAATAAATCCTCTGTATTTAATTTGAAGGTTATTAAATATAACATAATTTTGAGCATGAAAGTTCATTCTTGACTTTTTTTCACAGCAGGCTGAGTTCCATTCAGTGTGCCAGTTAGCGGTTCCATTGAGCCGGCATGCGGAGTCGTAGGGCTCCCCTGAGTGGAACGCTTTATGAATGTTATTAAATACATCTTTCCGACTGGCGTCAAAGAGCTCTGTTGATGTGCTGATGGAGTTTGCTTGGTTGTCATGGAGATGGTTCAGTTGTATTTGCGTGACCAATGAAACTTCAGCTAACATTTTTGTGCGTGTGAGATTGTTTTGTTTACAATGACTCAGGGTGCTTTTAAAGAGCCCCTGTTATACTCCATTTCTGCATCATATTTGTACTCTCGGGGTCTGCTAGAATTCAATCAGGAGAGACTTGTTTGCAGATATGCAAAGGTTTATTGTACATAAGCATAATAAAATGTAGTCTTTGAAGCTTAGACTCCATCGTTAAAGAATCATTTTTAAAAGTAGTAAGGAAGCCAAGACAACCCCCAAAAACGTTACGAGAAGAAGAAAATATACTTACCTACCTGCAACAATGATAATATAATTACAAAAGCAAATGTAGTGAGGCGTCCCCAAAGCAGCCTGCAAAATACTTCCTGTATTTCGGTCATCGGCAACTCTCGCCAGCATAACACGGCATCTCCATGGATCTGTAAATAGTAAACAAATGCAGTGATCCGTCCCAAAAACAGCATGCAAAATACTTCTCATATAGCAGTCATCGGCAGCTCAGACCGGTATCGGCAACTCAGACCGGCATCGGCAGCTCAGACCGGCATCGGCAACTCAGACTGGCATCGGCAGCTCAGACCGGCATCGGCAACTCAGACTGGCATCGGCAGCTCAGACCGGCATCGGCAACTCAGACCGGCATCGGCAGCTCAGACCGGCATCGGCAACTCAGACCGGCATCGGCAGCTCAGACGGGCATCGGCAGCTCAGACCGGCATCGGCAACTCAGACCGGCATCGGCAGCTCAGACCGGCATCGGCAACTCAGACCGGCATTGGCAGCTCAGACCGGCATCGGCAACACAGACCGGCATCGGCAACTCAGACCGGTATCGGCAACTCAGACCGGCATCGGCAGCTCAGACCGGCATCGGCAACTCAGACCGGCATCGGCAACTCAGACCGGCATCGGCAACAGCTCAGACCGGCATCGGCAACTCAGACCGGCATCGGCAACTCAGACCGGCATCGGCAATTCAGACCGGCATCGGCAACTCAGACCGGCATTGGTAACTCGGTATAACACGGCATGAATAGTTGCAATAAGTCACAGTAAAAGATAATGGAACAGTGACTATAAAGAGTAGTTTGTACGGCATTACAGGGCACAGCAGGACGTATCAGGGCACCGCAGAGTGTAGCAGGGCACCGCAGAGTGTAGCAGGTCACCGCAGGACGTAGCAGGATGTAACAGGGCATTGCATGACATGTAGCAGGACCATGGCGACAGCTGCTACCATGATTTTGGAGCCTCTCTGATCCAAGGAAACATGCTGGGCAAAAAAGAACATAAGGACTCCGGGGAATGACTCCCCAGAGCAAGGTTAGGAACAAGCATTTCTGGGACATGGATGCACATAAATTGAAAGATAAAGGAGGAGTGTCAAAGAAAGTCCCTGGCAGTGTAAAACTATTACAGCATAACTATGAGCTGGTGCAAGGCAGTCCTGAGCCAGTTCTGTAAGGGTTGGTAGATGAATCTGACGACTATGAAGAGAAGGGGTGCCGTGTCAGTAGCTATACACCCTCCGCCGCCGGTCTAGGTGAACGCTGCGACTCCTCACTCCCTCATTATAAGCTTTATCAAAGAGGAGAGTTTTAAGTTTACTCTTAAATGTGGTGACGGTGTCTGCCCCTCAAACCCAGACTGGGAGCTGGTCCCACAGTAGAGCAGCCTGATAGCTGAAGGCTCTGGCTCCCATTCTTCTTTTTGAGACTCTAGGAACCACAAGTAACTCTGAATTCGCCCGGAACCATGCCACAGTGACCCGATCCACATTACCAGTGGGCAGCAAGACCCAGCCCGATGAGACTACTTAACTTTGAAAGGGCCGGATGTACCAGTTGATTTGGACGCGCCAGGTTCCTCCGCCGTGATGAAACAGGGAAGTTGATCAGCACTGCCGGTCTAAGAGTCGGCGGTTGTAAGACAGGTGCTGACAATCAAGGCAAACAACCCCAGGAACTGCGGTCCGGTGTGAGTAACTTGCACCCACGTGCACAGCAGAAAAGCTGCTTGACAGGAACAACACCAGAGAATTTTTCCGCCCAGGAAAGACATTGGCTGCTACTATTTCGAGAGGGAATTCAAAGTTGTTTGCACGTTTTGCCTGAAATGACAGCTGACAGCAGCGGGGAGAGAAACAGAGGTGTGACGCTGTGATTGGCCCTTGGAATTTGTGGCCGAAACAGCTGATTTGATTTAGGAAGAATTAGGTCGTCCTGAAAGAATTTACACTGAGCTACATTAGGTTGCATATACATTACATATTATATTTCTCATACTGCCCATTGCTGCAGCTCCTCCATCTGAAACACTGTCTAAGCTCCCGAAAAGCACAGTCTGCTCTGATTGGTCAGCTGGCCCACTCTGTTGTGATTGGCCAGACAAATTCAGACTAAAACCACCAGGTGTGCTGTGCTTGTTCAGGCCACACATATGGGCAACACAGATGTAAAACTGGGCTGGGCTTCTCAATCAGTGACATCACTAATGTCAAACAGGAATGTGGGCGAGACGTTTTAACCAGTTGAGAAAAAGTCTGTGGAAGAGAAAGCTCCATTCGGAGTGAAATGTGTTTTTTTTATTCTTTACATATCTAATACACACACAAACAACTATATAACACACTAAAAGACGGGGAAGTGTTATGCAAAAAAGCATAATTGGGGCTCTTTAACATGTGCTGTGTTTGCACACAGTCTCACTATGAGAGTATTACTCTCTACAGAATGTTTACAGCATGTGTTTAGGTCATCAGTAGTATAAGGAATGCCCCACATGTCTTCTTAGACTTTGTGAAAGGGACGCTAAAATTCTGCTGCTGATTTCATTGGCAAGGATGGTGTTTTCATTTGAAGTTTTGTGTGTTCTCAATTAGCCTCATGTTGTTTCTAATGAACTCTCTGCATCTGAAATATTGATGCTCCTCCTCCTTGTCTTTGGGGTGGCGACCAGACAAGGAAGTGTAAATCCTTTTTGCTCAGAAGACACTGATTGACAATTCAGATTTACAAAATATGAACATGAAAATTTTTAAAAGATTTTACCAACTAAATACTAATAGTATTTCCAGGTAAACAACATAAGTGTGCACTGGTTTATCTTGTTATTTTGCGCCATCTTGTAGCGTGCAGTCTGAGCAAATTGATCTTTAATTGCTACTTGAGCCAATGTTAGTGATGTGAGTTGAACATTTTTAACTAAGCGATCAAACTCGTACAAGTAATGGGACGTTCTGGCAAGGCTATGCCCTGGAGGAGTAGAGCAGCATGGGGGGCCCAATGGTCAGCACTGTGGCCTCACAGTGAGAAGGTACCGGGCTCAAACCCTCGTCGTCTCGGGCCTTTCAGCTCGGGTTTTCTTTTGTCTTAATATCCCAATAGCACTCAGGTTGGTGTGAGGAGATAGCGTGATTTGTAGTTGAGGATGAGGATTTTGAATAGGATGCGGGTCTTGCCTTGGTGCCAGGGAAGGTGGATGAGGATGGGGGTGATGTGCTGCCAGGGCTTAGTGCAGGTGAAGACCCTGGCAGCTGGGATGGTTTTAAGATAGTGGAAGGCAGAGTTGGAGATGGATTTAATGTGTGACTGGAACAAGAAGGTGTAGTCCAGGTTGTGGACTGGTGGGGGTGGACAGATGGAGCAGCCGTCCACATCAAGGAGAAGATGTCCAACCTTTTTGCGCAGCGTCATGAAAGCCATTATATCAACGATAATTCATTTACGGGATTTCTCCGGCGCCGCCAGAAGATCCCCCATATATTTGAAAATCATGCATATTCTATAATATTAGTAGGTAACAGACTAATTCCATATTCTCCATATTCTCCCAAGAATTAAACAAAAAAGATTCCAGCCTAGAGAATGTATCTCTGTTCTGTTCAGTTAGAAGATTTAAAGATGAGCATATTTTTTTTAGATGTGCTGAATGAACATATGTGGGGGGGGGGAGCTGTCAGAAAGCCTCTGGAATAAGACTCTGGAATAAGACTGTTCAAAAGAACAGAAAATGATGCTTCGTTCTTTGATGCAGTGGTGTCTGAGGTGGCTGCAGACACACACACAATAGACACAATAGTCATAAATACGTACTGTCAACATGTAAATACCTCATGAACATACGCTGTATAGCCTTTCATATCCACCTACCTCATGTATAGAAGCAACCGCTTATATATATCATTCTATATTTTATTCCAACATAATTTGCACTCTTCACCATTGCACTATTATCTTTATGTGTGTAAGTGTATAGGCCTACACACTTTCTATATGCATATTTCTATCTTCTTTTTTAAATCTTTGTTCCCACTCACTCTTTTAGCTGTATGTTTATTCTGTGTATGTAAACCGGAGTCTAATTTGTTGTGGGTGTACCAAAGAAATAAAATGGATAGAAGGGACACTAAGCTGTTAGCGGGGGTGTTCCCCTGGAGCAACGTGGAGTGAGAAGGAGGGACTGTAGCAGTTTGGCTCATTTTCTGTGACTAATGCAGCATTAAAGCAACACTAAAGCACTTTTCCCACTTTGGTCCCCCTACAGGTTGGAAGCAGAATTGTCCATTACATTACATTATGCAAGTTTTCCAGATCAGGTAGCGGATCTGTAGTTCGGATGAGACATTACGACAGCGATAATGGACAGTTCCACTTCCAACCTGTAGGGGGACTGAAGTGGGAAAAGTCTTTTAGTGTTGCATTAAAACATGGCGAAACTAGGGATGCACAGAAATGAAATTTCTTGGCCGAAGACCAAATAACCAAACGCGTATGTTTGCAAGTTTTTTCCCATTTATTTTCATCATTAAAAAACAGTCAATAGCATGCTTTTTACTATTTTGTCTTGTTTTTCATAAAAAAACATCAATTAAGACTACAATTTAAAATAACACTGCAAATTTGTTTAACATTCTAGCAGAAATGATACCAACAAAGCAGAATATAACTTATAATAAATATAAAAAAAATTTTTTATGAACGTTCTATGTATGAGTGCAAAAACTTGTAGATGGACCCACAACAAATACATCCCTCAGCGGAACCAGCCAGTCAACCAGCGGATAGTGTGACATTTTTATTTTATTGGATCATTTGATAGGGACCATACATATTTATGAACATTGTTGTATAAAAAACACCATGTAAACATGCCATGTAAGTATTCATCTAACTCTATTCAATTTAACAGTGAAAGTGTATGGGCGATGAAGTGAGTGCCTCTTTAGAAGCCACTGAAGTGAGTTTTAAAGGTGTTGAATGTAGGACACTCTATTATTGGATTATTAAATTAGACCAGTTTATCAGCTGCCTCGTAATGTTCCACTACTCTTTAACGGTTACTGCAGAACCTGCCATAGTAAGGGTATACATCAAAATGGCCGCCCCTCTGACTATTCTGCTATGTAAATTTGAATGGAAATGTCCTTTCTATCAGTTTTATTTCTATGTACTCTGTATGCATGGCTATTAAAGCAGATTCTTATTCTGTTTCTACCGCTGACTATCTGTGCCGCAACCTACTAAACGTTATACACCACAACAGGACAAACTTGGAAAAAACCCATCCATGCTGTTTTGAGTGAGATACAGGTTTCTGCTAACTCTAGCAGGAGGATAACACGGCGTAGGCAGCACCGATTGTTTGTTTGTCTCTCTACTGACAGACCTCCACATTTACATACAACAGAGCTACCTGTTGGAATCGACTGGAATTCTCCTTTAAGGCTCTGTCTTCATCATAAAGTCACCCACTCAAGCACTCTCTCACATGGAGTAGTCACAAGCAGACTGTGTAGCTTTGCAACTGAAATGTCTAATCTGTGATGGAAAAACATGTACAGAAGTAGATTTAGCTCTTAAAGTTTGTACTTCATATCGCCTCTCTTCTGTCTCTTGCTCCCTCTATTCTCAATCCTCCTCATCCCTCCATCTCTACCAGGACACTAATGGGTCCATACGGAGTAGACAGAGCTGTTCATTCCATGGAGTTTACAGACTGTGAGAATGGCCTGGGTAAGTACGTTTTTTCTCTTTAGCAACCATGGATAGAAGGAGGTGGCAGTAGCTCAGTCTGTAGGGAATTGGGTTGGGACCAAAGTACAGAGTGTGGATTGGTGGTTGGAGAGATGCCACTTCACCTCCTGGGCACTGCCAGGGGCTCTTGAGCAAGGCATCGTACCCCCCCAATTGCTCAGGGCGCTGGTCCAGCTGGCAGCCCACTCACTCTGACATCTCTCCATTAGTGCATGAATAGGTCCTGAGCATGTGTGTGTATTTCAGGCCTGTGTGTAGTGATTCTAACAAAGTGTACACAGAGTGTAAATCGTAATTTCCCCACTGGGGATCAATAAATAGTATTAAAAACTTCTCAAAGTAAACATGTAGAACTGCAGGTACTCCATCTCTTCCATTGTTTGTGGTCTGTAACTGTTTATACAGTTCATGGTTATCAGGGACTGAGGGCTATACCAGCATCCACTGGGTGAGAGTCAGTGTACACCCTGGACAGGTTGTCAGTCTATCACACTCTATAACACCAACACGCATATCAGAAATCAGAATCAGAAATACTTGATCCCCGATGGGAAATTCTGTGTTACAGTTGCACAAAGTATATAGATATCAGAGTAGAAATATAAATAGAGAAATATAAGGAGTGTGGATATGCACGGTATGTACGTACATAGTTAAAGGAATTTTTATGATACAGTATTTACATAATTATTGGACAGGATATGCAAAACTTCCTCCAATTCACCTACACTGCTTGTGTTAGTACTGTGTGAAGAAACTGGAGCACTCAGAGGAAACCCACACTGAAACTCCACACCGAAAACAGCATAGACCATGAAAATCCATCTTAATCTTAACTTCAGCACCACAACTGAACAGATGTATGAGGAAATACTCCTGTTGGCCTGTATGTCACCTCACACTGAACAAATCTGTGGGGGTCTCAGACAGTAATGTAATGTAAGTAACGGCGCTTTCACACCACCGTGAATATTTACGTTACTTGAATCAAGTGAATTTGATTGTAGGGTCTTATTAGGATCATTTGTGTTTACCCGCAGGGGTTGAACTGTATGCACCAACAATGGTTCTGTCCGTCATTAATATGGCCGAAATAACCACGATTGCTGCTTTGTACCTGTTGTGGAAGTCCTACATGTGTCTGGATTAAATAATTCTTCTGGAGGAGGAGTCATTTCCCCAAAGTCTTCTATAGAAACTGATTTCTTTTTGGAGCCAGTGGAGTCGCCCCCAGCTGGAAAGGAGATAGAATGCAGCTTTTAGGCATTTCCACATTGGCTTCACATTTCAGAAGATGGTGCTTGCTGCAGCCGAACAAGCGGTTACAAAGCTGTTTTGGACAACACATTCTCACTACTATCTCGTAAAATATGGACGCTTGGTCAGGTCTTTTATCGTTGTTATTGACGCTAAAGGTCTCCTTTGCCATGCCTCCTTGAAAAAAGGTAAGAAATTGCAATATATTGTAGAATATAGAATGCAATAGGTTCAAAATGGCAATAATATTGTATTGTGAGGATATTGTATCGGGAGTCGGCTGGTGATTCCCACCCCTTGTAAATGAAGTCTATTTGCACTTCGAGGGCGATCGCTAAGGAAAAGCACTGCGAGAAGACAGGAAACTGTGACAGACCAGATGTGTCTGGATATGGCCAATATCTGCGAACGCGGTCCGAACATGAACATTATGGCTTTATCAGAGATTTTTCAATGGAAATAGCTGTTGCTGATGCTGCTGCTGCTGCGATGAGAGCAGGTATACTGAGCCAAACAATAAAAAACACAAAAGAATGAACTGAAAGGCTTTCACATCTATGAGTTCATTACAATGAGTGACACACATTACACATAGTCATGTGATCCATTAGTCATGTAATCCATTGTTAATGCATAAATATGATTTAGTGAAGCTTTAACTCAAACTGTGCAACAGACCACATCCTATTCTGATTCTTTCAGATGTTCTGCTGTAATTCTGAAGGCCAGGAGTACATAAGGTTGTTGTGGCTAGAGGAAATAGATCATTGTTAATTCCGGTGGCTTTTATTTTTTATATATATATATATATATATATATATATATATATATATATGCCTCCTCCTTTGGCCAGTTTATTATATCATGGAGGGACAAGCCGCTGCACGGCGTGTACCACAGACAAATAGAAGAAGTGGCTTATATCAAGAAATCCTACCAGTGGTAGGATTTCCCCCCCCGCCACCCAAGTGGCAGTTGGTCAAGGCCACACCCCCAGATTCAGATACAGTATTAGGGACCACTAAGGTCTATATAAAAGAGACTTCAGATACAGTATTAGGGGACCACTAAGGTCTATATAAAAGAGACTTCAGATACAGTATTAGGGACCACTAAGGTCTATATAAAAGAGACTTCAGATACAGTATTAGGGGACCACTAAGGTCTATATAAAAGAGACTTCAGATACAGTATTAGGGGACCACTAAGGTCTATATAAAGAGACTTCAGATACAGTATTAGGGACCACTAAGGTCTATATAAAGAGACTTCAGATACAGTATTAGGGGACCACTAAGGTCTATATAAAAGAGACTTCAGATACTGTATTAGGGGACCACTAAGGTCTATATAAAAGAGACTTCAGATACAGTATTAGGGACCACTAAGGTCTATATAAAAGAGACTTCAGATACAGTATTAGGGACCACTAAGGTCTATATAAAAGAGACTTCAGATACAGTATTAGGGGACCACTAAGGTCTATATAAAAGAGACTTCAGATACAGTATTAGGGACCACTAAGGTCTATATAAAAGAGACTTCAGATACAGTATTAGGGACCACTAAGGTCTATATAAAAGAGACTTCAGATACAGTATTAGGGGACCACTAAGGTCTATATAAAAGAGACTTCAGATACAGTATTAGGGACCACTAAGGTCTATATAAAAGAGACTTCAGATACAGTATTAGGGACCACTAAGGTCTATATAAAAGAGACTTCAGATACAGTATTAGGGACCACTAAGGTCTATATAAAAGAGACTTCAGATACAGTATTAGGGGACCACTAAGGTCTATATAAAAGAGACTTCAGATACAGTATTAGGGACCACTAAGGTCTATATAAAAGAGACTTCAGATACAGTATTAGGGACCACTAAGGTCTATATAAAAGAGACTTCAGATACAGTATTAGGGACCACTAAGGTCTATATAAAAGAGACTTCAGATACAGTATTAGGGGACCACTAAGGTCTATATAAAAGCATCCAAAGAGCACCATGTCATATTCAGGTCCATTACTATTAAAGTTGTACTTTGAAAGGGATTTTCTCTGAAGACTAGGTCTCCTTGTTATGTATCAGTGTGTTTGCCTTGGAGAAGTAGGTCATGAAGTAAAACCCTAACCCACTTACCTCAGCTGGGTTAAGAATGCAGGGAGCTGCAGTTGTTGTTATCCACACCCCCGCGCTGGTGTTTAACTACATGTTGCTGGTGGTGAAATCTACACCATATGCATAATTATAATTACAGTCAAACTGTAGAAATACATTTATAGAATCAGAATTGAACTGCTACTAATCTGGCCAATGGTAAGCCGGCACTGGCAATTGAGAGTGCGGCAGTGGGAAATCAGAAGCTGACTATTTATTGGGCCTGTGTCCTGCGTCTAACCCATGGACTGAATATTAATTAAATTATATTAATAGTACCGGTCTATGGTTTAACCTAGAATACATAGTATACACTGGATCAGTGAATGGCTTGGCTGCTCATTAGCTTCTGAGGCTGGTTACTAGCACGCCATTGGATAAGCTGCAGTCACGGCATCACACATCAGAGAGCAGTCAGGGACTTAATGGTGCATTCAGGTGCACCTCGTAAATCCTGCAATCTATACTTGAATGGCCACAAAGGTTGTTTAAAACTGGAAAGCTTTGTTGAAATATATATATATCTGTCAGTACTTTTCTTGTTATTTCAATGTGTCATTTTTAATGGTTATATTCTAAATAGTATAACAATAGCCCAGTCATTTCTACATAGGCAGATTCAAAAAGTCTATAACCAAATCTTTTTGTTTGTTTGTTATTTTTTAGTTATTTACTGTTTACCTCTGTCATGTCTCTCCAAGCAGGAAATATGACTAATTCCTAGATATACACGCATACAGTAAAGGCAATGAGTCTGTGTTGGATCCCCATTAGCTGCTAACGATGTAGCAGGTACTCTTCCTGGGGTCCACAACGGACAAATCTCTGGATTTCTTGTTATTGCTGACAATTTAAGAAACACATGTATGTTATGACTGAGTAAATAAAACCCCAAAAATAAAACCCAAAACTGGTTTAAAAAATAATATTTATATTTAAATAAATCCCCAGGAGAGTCCGGTACAGTCCGACTATGGAGATAAAATTGAAGCAGTCTCAACAGTTGTGATTGGTGTAGAGCCCGCCTCATCGCTTGTGATTGGTGCCTCGATTTGGAAAAAAAATGGAAATGTGCTCTTGGCCAGAGTGACTTACAGAGCAAATCGCAAATTTGCGGAAGTTCTCCAGGGTTTTCCCAGGCTACGTAAATGCATTAGAAAAGTCAAATTAACTCACACACGTCTTCATAATGAGCCTCTGTACGATGCATCAGAATGCAATACTGAGCATTTAGGAAATATTAGGAGCGTTTGTATTATAGTAACTTAGAATGGTGGTCCTTAAATAGAAGACATAGCACCCTTAACAAGAATTACACACAATTTGACATATCCCAGTTGTCTTAGGAGCATTTAAGCAGCATTAAAGGAGGAAATGCACTTCATAGGTGTCTTTCAAAAATGTCTTTAGCTCATTACATATGCAGGACAAATATTTTTCACCACGAGGCCCGTGGGGCCAGTGCTGAAAAATACATTCAAATCAAATCAAATAAAAATGTTTGGGTGGCCCAAATGGAAACAGCCTTCCTTACATTGACACTTTGTTTGATAAAAATGCATTGCAACAGAATGAAAAATAGAAAGGTTTATTTCACTTTGAAAAACATATTCTCTCACAGTCTGCATTCACAGTCTTTTTCTTTCCCTTCATGCCTCGGCCTCATACACGCTGTCCTTCCTCCTTCCTACAACAACAGCACTGTTCCTAGAGCGCTGTTGAGCTACAGCAGATATTTGGTGACCACAGAGTCATTTTTTGTGGCCACGGGTCATCCGCCCATGCTTAAAGGTGCCCTGCCACACGTATTTTATGACTTTGTGGTAATATCTGAAATTCTACCATGGACTCTGTAACTTGGTTACCGTGGTTACTTCGTTTCAAGCCATTCTAGCGTGGTATAGAAAGCCTGAAGACTCAGCTCCATTTGGGCCAGTTCTCATTGATATTCAACCAGCTAAGCTGATTGGCTCTGATTGGCTAACAGCTAGCCAATGAGAGCCTGGCTATCAGCATCCTTCACCCAGCTCATGAATAAAAGGAGCTCAGGCAGCATGACGTCAGACCAGCTCTTGTGATTGGCCTGATTTCTCCTCTTCTTTCTTTCCAGTGTCTAAAGCTGACAGAGGAGGTAGCAGTTCATCTTCACAGTCACCACATAACACACACGTGGACTTGTCCAAATGGTTTTGTGTGGCAGGGCACCTTTAATGTCAGTAATCATGATATGTTGTTTTTTTAACTTTACCCTTGCAGCAGAGCTGGATATTACATCTGCATGAACCACATGAACTGTTGATGTATGGAGATAAAGATTTAATATGATCCAGTGGCGCCGGCTGGATTCTATTTCATAGTGCTCCTAAGAAACCACCTGCCCGCTGAAGCACTTAACTACTCCAGAAATCAGCTGTTCTTATGATATTTAATGTGTATGAGAGTGTGCTCATAGCATACTTTTATAATATCATGATGAGCAGATCATGAACATATTTTACTGAAGCGTGAGAGAGAGAGCGAGAGAGAGAGCGAGAGAGAGAGCGAGAGGTGGATGGGCTCAGAGCAGACAGCTGTCAGCGAGCCTGACGGAGATATGAATGACATGATTTCTCTGTGTAAACAACATATCCAAACGGGATCAAAACCACAATATTCATGCTCATGTTAACACACGTTTGGAACAACATGCAAGCTCCGTCCGTGGGTTCAGCGTC
Organism: Etheostoma nigrum; assembly: GCA_029931835.1. Lineage (NCBI taxonomy): Eukaryota > Metazoa > Chordata > Actinopteri > Perciformes > Percidae > Etheostoma > Etheostoma nigrum. Next base: position 1,151,611 of record CM057251.1, on the reverse strand, counting down.
CAGCAACAAGTTTATCTATGGATTCATGAAAATGAACATTATGATTAATAATGGATGGGTTGTATAATGGTTGTATAGATAACGAGAAAATGCTGTCGGCTTCTGCTCCTCTGCACATTGACACATTGTTATCATTAGACGCGTTGTATGTTTCACAGAAGTGTGTGTGCGTGTGTGTGTGCGTGTCTGTGCTTAAAGCAGTAGACAGGCGAGAAGCAAAGCAGCTTACAGTCATCCAACTTGAGCATGTGCAAGTCTACACACTGTTCATATACATAAAGTGTAAAGACCCCCTTACTGTATGTGGGAGTGTGTGTGACTCTGTAGCACACTGTATTACGCTGTGGACAGCACATGCTAATCTCTTTAATGCAGCTGAAAGCTGCACCTTCTCGGTGTGTTCACAGTGAACACCAACTCCATCACGGCTCGTGTTCTTTGCAGAGTGCGCTTGCAGAGAAGCACTTTTCAGTTTCCTGATGTCCAGAAATGACTGTGTGGTTGAATAAACCTGTTATGGTTTATGGCCCTGTATCATCTGGGGTATTAGAACCCATTTTAGATTCAACTCTGCCTTTTTCATCGCCTTGAAGTGATATTTCCAAGGTCTTGAAACATGCACTTGATGCATCCTGAGCAGGAAATAACAATTTGGAAGACAAAATGTGAAGCTGAACAGGAAGGACAAAGGCATGTCTTTTCTATTTGCTCCAGCTGCGTATGCATTAGTTTGATGTTTTTCTTATCTGATGATAGGCGGGGGGGGGGGGGAGAGGAGGTTGGGGGGGGAGTACTTTGAGGCTGAACAAAAGAACAAGAGACTGCTTTCCTCTGAGAAGAGTACGAAGGGAGGGAGGACTTTATAACCCCATTTTCCATCAGGCGATAATTAGCATGCACCACTTTGCTCCAGACCCAATTAGTGTTTCCATCTAACCCGTTCAATGTATTCACTTCATTAACAAGTGATGGAATGTGTGTTAGTAGAATGGTGTGATTTAGGAAAAAAATCAGGGGGGGGGGGGGGGGGGGCAGAGCAGGTGACCATATATAGAGGTTTCCTCCTCAACGCACCGTCCACAAGTTCCACTCCGCCCTGCGGCCCTTTTCTGCGTGGCATCCCCCCATCCCCTTTCATGTCTTCAGCTGTCCTATAGAAATAAAAGGCTGAAGTTCCCAAAAAAATAGTATTTTGATCATGTTCAACCAAATAAAACATGCATTAAATTACCCCTATTGATGTCCCGGATATAGTTCCACTCAGCCAGCTATTTTTGAACGTCAATATTCAATAGAAAATAATATTCAAATGGAGTAGCACAAGGTCATGTCAATATAAAAACAGAGAAAACTAAATACTTCCATCCAGGGAACGCTCGTTGGTTCCTCGGGAGTGTGTTTTCGGTCTAACCTCCACCACCACGCCCCTGAAAGGAGCGCCATCTGGCGGGGCCTGTACCCGGCTCACAGTCACCTGTTGGCTCTGTAGTGTGTTGGGAATTAGGAAGGCACAGATTCAATTATTAGCAATTTACCAAAGATGTTTTATCAATATTAATAAAGTTATGAATTTGTGTATTTAAACCTTGATCAAATTGACAAAGAATCAAAACCGGGCACCACCCTGGAATCAGGGACCAATAACTGAACTGTATCTCAGAGACAGTGTTCTCTTTGAAAATGCACTTCTGAATTCATTTGATTCATTTATCTCAGGGTGGCATCCGAGCTCTGACCTGTTCAAACAGCTGTTACTACAACACATATGCAAATAATCACAAACAACTGCTCTTTAAAATACAATAGAACTCATTTAACCAAATTATAAATTGTCAATCAATAGTTCTTCAATCAATAAACATATTTACTTGTACTACAACAAAGGCAATACAAGCAAAGTGTGTGTGCATATATACAGTGCCTTGCGAAAGTATTCGGCCCCCTTGAACTTTTCAACCTTTTGACACATTTCAGGCTTCAAACATAAAGATATAAAAATTTTATATTTTGTGAAGAATCACCAACAAGTGGGACACAATTGTGAAGTGGAACGAAATCTATTGGATATTTGAAACTTTCTTAGCAAATAAAAAACTGAAAAGTGGTGCGTGCAAAATGATTGGGCCCCCTTGCGTTAATACTTTGTAGAGCCACCTTTTGCTGCGATTACAGCTGCAAGTCGCTTGGGGTATGTCTCTATCAGTTTTGCACATCGAGAGACTGACATTCTTGCCCATTCTTCCTTGCAAAACAGCTCAAGCTCAGTGAGGTTGGATGGAGAGCGTTTGTGAACAGCAGTTTTCAGCTCTTTCCACAGATTCTCGATTGGATTCAGGTCTGGACTTTGACTTGGCCATTCTAACACCTGGATACGTTTATTTGTGAACCATTCCTTTGTAGATTTTGCTGTATGTTTGGGATCATTGTCTTGTTGGAAGATAAATCTCCGTCCCAGTTTCAGGTCTTTTGCAGACTCCAACAGGTTTTCATCCAGAATGGTCCTGTATTTGGCTGCATCCATCTTCCCCTCAATTTGAACCATCTTCCCTGTCCCTGCTGAAGAAAAGCAGGCCCAAACCATGATGCTGCCACCACCATGTTTGACAGTGGGGATGGTGTGTTGAGGGTGATGAGCTGTGTTGCTTTTACGCCAAACATATCGTTTTGCATTGTGGCCAAAAAGTTTGATTTTGGTTTCATCTGACCAGATCACCTTCTTCCACATGTTTGGTGTGTCTCCCAGGTGGCTTGTGGCAAACTTTAGACGAGACTTTTTATGGATATCTTTGAGAAATGGCTTTCTTCTTGCCACTCTTCCATAAAGGCCAGATTTGTGCAGTGTACGACTGATTGTTGTCCTATGGACAGACTCTCCCACCTCAGCTGTAGTTCTCTGCAGTTCATCCAGAGTGATCATGGGCCTCTTGGCAGCATCTCTGATCAGTCATCTCCTTGTCTGAGCTGAAAGTTTAGAGGGACGGCCAGGTCTTGGTAGATTTGCAGTGGTCTGATACTCCTTCCATTTCAAAATGATGGCTTGCACAGTGCTCCTTGGGATGTTTAAAGCTTGGGAAATCTTTTTGTATCTAAATCCGGCTTTAAACTTCTCCACAACAGTATTACGGACCTGCCTGGTGTGTTCCTTGGTCTTCATGATGCTCTCTGTGCTTTCAACAGAACCCTGAGACTATCACAGAGCAGGTGCATTTATACAGAGACTTGATCACACACAGGTGGATTCTATTTATCACCATCAGTCATTTAGGACAACATTGGATCATTCAGAGATCCTCGCTGAACTTCTGGAGTGAGTTTGCTGCACTGAAAGTAAAGGGGCCAAATAATTTTGCACCCACCACTTTTCAGTTTTTTATTTGCTAAAAAAGTTTAAAATATCCAATAGATTTCGTTCCACTTCACAATTGTGTCCCACTTGTTGATGATTCTTCACAAAAAATAACAAATGTTATATCTTTATGTTTGAAGCCTGAAATGTGTCAAAAGGTTGAAAAGTTCAAGGGGGCCGAATACTTTCACAAGGCACTCTATATATACTGATATGTGTGTGTGTGTGTATGTGTGAGAAATTGGGAAGTCACATGGGTAGCTAAGCCACGCGAGATCAAGGCGGCGGATGAGATTTGAGATGAGATTTTGACACTTTTGACACAAGGATTTGAGGCTCCTTGTAGTTTTACCAGCCATCTTGTCACAGACAATAACACTTTATATGGGAGATTTTATATATATATATACAGTATATATACAGTATATATTTTTTCATTTTCACCTGGCTATAGCCAATGTTTAGATTTGTTGTGGTATTTATGTAAATTGGCACATACGTAATTAGATTATGCACCAATAGCCCATGTTAAACTATTTCAAAAAACTTGTAATACATTTTTTAGGCTTAAAATGACTGGACTATAGTAGAACAACTGACTGCAAAATGGAAACTGACAAAGTTAAAAGTGATTGTCCTTCTCCTCCCTGCAGGGATTAAAGTGATTGGTGGAGTGAAGGAGCTAACCGGAGAGGAGTTTGGAGTCTACGTCAAACGGATTTTACCAGGTGGCCTTGCATCAAATGATGGTAAGTCCTGGATCCTCCGAGGGGACGTGTTCTTCTCATCATGTCCCAGGTGTACTTTTATTACTTCAAATGGTAACTATTATCCAAAATTCTCAAAACCTGAAATTTAATAAGGACAACTTATCGATACTGCTTTTTAGACTAGCAGATCATATACCGTTATGTCTCGAGAGACAGAACGAGATTTCAGACACTACACTGGAAACGTGGTTGAGTCAGTAGGTCACGCCCAGCATCATGTAAACAAACCCAAACTTCTAATATGTCCCTAAAAGAAATGTAATATAGTGACAGAAGAATGGCAGTTAGATTGTAAAATGCAGTTTTTATCTAATATTTTCTGTCAACCAACAAAAAAATATGTTTTGTGTCTGTAATGATATGTCACAGCCTTTCGCGACGTGTTCATTGCGCCAGCTGATATCGCGATGACGATAAAAATAAATTATATATTGTAGTCATAACAGCGTGTTGTTTGCTAAGATGGAAACCAGTTGCTATGGCTAGTTGCTTGAGTTGCCAGATTTTTCCAGATATTTATTTATCTTAAAAAAGCTTTTTGTTTGCCCTGTAAAGTTGGTAGACCTGACAGGACTTCAGAGGAACTAAAGATAGCCATCTATTACTGCATTTTGCAGCTGAGTTGACCACACACATAGGCCTGTAATAGCCATAACTTCCCCTTGTCTCTATGATTCAATAATCACACTGTGCAGTTTCATATTTATTAAATAAATTATTTATTTTTTTTAAACAAAATGCCTCGCAAATCTTCCAAATCCTTCCTGCTCCGTCCCGCTCCCGTTGATTTCAGTGCTCTATCTGTCCCTGCCACGTTACCAACAGTGAGACGAGTCCTGAAAATTGTCACCCTTTACAGATCTGTACACATCACCATTCCTCAATAGCAGATGATATTTCCTGTTCATTCATTACTACACATGACCCTCCTCCACAGCGCTGCGAAGGAAGGTCTGGCTAGTCCAAACAGCATTCCAGGATGGGAGAAAAACCTGCTCTGGTTTATTGGCATTTCTTTAAACCAATCAGAATTGGATGGAGCCACGGTGCCTCTGCTAAATAGTCTCAGGAAGGAAGTTGTTTTGGTGGAACGTGTGTACGTTCAGAAGTAGTTTTAGTCGTCAACAGAAAACTCTGATTGGACAGATAGTCTAGCTAGCAGTCTGGATTTACCCTGCAGAGATCTGAGGACCAGGTAACCATAGTCCTCAGATTGGACAGATAGTCTAGCTAGCTGTCTGGATTTACCCTGCAGAGATCTGAGGACCAGGTAACCATAGTCCTCAGATTGGACAGATAGTCTAGCTAGCTGTCTGGATTTACCCTGCAGAGATCTGAGGACCAGGTAACCATAGTCCTCAGATTGGACAGATAGTCTAGCTAGCTGTCTGGATTTACCCTGCAGAAACCTGAGGACCAGGTAACCATAGTCCTCAGATTGGACAGATAGTCTAGCTAGCTGTCTGCATTTACCCTGGAGAGATCTGAGGACAAGGTAACATAGTCCTCAAATTGGACAGATAGTCTAGCTAGCTGTCTGGATTTACCCTGCAGAGATCTGAGGACCAGGTAACCATAGTTCTCAAATTGGACAGATAGTCTAGCAAGCTGTCTGTATTTACCCTGCAGAGATCTGAGGACCAGGTAACCATAGTCCTCAGATTGGACAGATAGTCTAGCTAGCTTTCTGGATTTACCCTGCAGAGACCTGATGACCAGATAACCATAGTCCTCAGAAATCCACCAGAGGTTAGAACGCCAACACAAAGCGAGAACCTTGTCGATATAGACTACTTACATAGCATGAGTTTGTACGCTGGAAATCCCACAAGAATACCTACACTGTACTAAAGAACTTTCTCTGCCCTGTGACAGGAAACCTGATGCCAGGGGACCAGATCCTGGAGGTAAACGGAGACAGTCTAGTGGGAGTCACAAGTGAAAGGTAGTCCGGTTAAGAGTCCTTGCTTTAACCACATGGCTGACTGAGGTGACGTCCTAACAAGAATGTGAATGTGTTTTGGTTTCACAGAGCTGTGGACATCCTGAGAGCCGCCTCTGCCACCAATCTAATGCGCCTTCTCATAGCCAGAGACGAGGAGGCAAAGTAAGCACTGTGTCTCATACTCATGATACATGTGATACAACTTGGGGCGGCTGTGGCTCAGTGGTAGAGCAGTTGCCTGCCAATCGGAAGGTTGGTGGTTCAATCTCTGGCCCTGCAGTCCCATGTCGAAGTGTCCTTGGGCAAGACACTGAACCCCGAGTTGCCCCCGATGCTGTGTCATCGGAGTGTGAATGTGTGAGCATGTTTATCTGATGAGCAGGTGGCACCTTGTACGGCAGCCTCGGCCACAGTGTATGAATGTGTGTGAATGGTGAATGTATCCTGTATGATGTAAAAGCGCTTTGAGTAGTCGTTAAGACTAGAAAAGCGCTATATAAATACAGCACATTTACATTTACATACATGATACTCTGTACTCATTCGGAGTTCTCTGTGAATAACCACATCAGGTTTAGTATCGTTGTGTTTGTTAGACTCTGTTAGACTCCCCCTACCAAGAGCCTGGGTCTGTCTAAAAGGAGTTTTTCCTCTCCACTGTCGCACTAGTTGCTTGCTCTGGAATGAACTACTAGAACTGTTGGGTCCTTGTAAATAATGGAGTGGTCTAGACCTGCTCTATCTGTAAATTATAGAGCGGTCTAGACCTGCTCTATCTGTAAATTATAGAGCGGTCTAGACCTGCTCTATCTGTAAATTATAGAGTGGTCTAGACCTGCTCTATCTGTAAATTATAGAGAGGTCTAGACCTGCTCTATCTGTAAATTATAGAGTGGTCTAGACCTGCTCTATCTGTAAATTATTGAGTGGTCTAGACCTGCTCTATCTGTAAATTATAGAGTGGTCTAGACCTGCTCTATCTGTAAATTATTGAGTGGTCTAGACCTGCTCTATCTGTAAATTATAGAGCGGTCTAGACCTGCTCTATCTGTAAATTATAGAGCGGTCTAGACCTGCTCTATCTGTAAATTATAGAGCGGTCTAGTCCTGCTCTATCTGTAAATTATAGTGTGGTCTAGACCTGCTCTATCTGTAAATTATAGAGTGGTCTAGACCTGCTCTATCTGTAAATTATAGAGAGGTCTAGACCTGCTCTATCTGTAAATCATAGTGAGGTCTAGACCTGCTCTATCTGTAAATTATAGAGTGATCTAGACCTGCTCTATCTGTAAATTATAGAGAGGTCTAGACCTGCTCTATCTGTAAATTATAGAGCGGTCTAGACCTGCTCTATCTGTAAATTATAGAGTAGTCTAGACCTGCTCTATCTGTAAATTATAGAGTGGTCTAGACCTGCTCTATCTGTAAATTATAGAGAGGTCTAGACCTGCTCTATCTGTAAATCATAGAGAGGTCTAGACCTGCTCTATCTGTAAATTATAGAGCGGTCTAGACCTGCTCTATCTGTAAATTATAGAGCGGTCTAGACCTGCTCTATCTGTAAATTATAGAGAGGTCTAGACCTGCTCTATCTGTAAATTATAGAGCGGTCTAGACCTGCTCTATCTGTAAATTATAGAGCGGTCTAGACCTGCTCTATCTGTAAATTATAGAGTATGGTATTATGAGCGGTCTAGACCTGCTCTATCTGTAAATTATAGAGTGGTCTAGACCTGCTCTATCTGTAAATTATAGAGCGGTCTAGACCTGCTCTATCTGTAAATTATAGAGCGGTCTAGACCTGCTCTATCTGTAAATTATAGAGTGGTCTAGACCTGCTCTATCTGTAAATTATAGAGCGGTCTAGACCTGCTCTATCTGTAAATTATAGAGTGGTCTAGACCTGCTCTATCTGTAAATTATAGAGTGGTCTAGACCTGCTCTATCTGTAAATTATAGAGCGGTCTAGACCTGCTCTATCTGTAAATTATAGAGCGGTCTAGACCTGCTCTATCTGTAAATTATAGTAGTGGTCTAGACCTGCTCTATCTGTAAATTCTCTATCTGTAAATTATAGAGCGGTCTAGACCTGCTCTATCTGTAAATTATAGAGCGGTCTAGACCTGCTCTATCTGTAAATTATAGAGTAGACCTGCTCTATCTGTAAATTATAAAGTGGTTATCAGTGGTTAATTATAGAATGCACCGGAGGCTTTTCTCACCTGCTACCACACAGGTAGCCAGTTTTCTCATTAATTATAAATTATTCACATAACAAATAAATATCAAGGCAAATATATCCGGTCAAAACTGTGTATTCAATATATATATATATATAAGACATGAACAGTAGTATTGCCATGGCAACACTGATATTACTGATGGCAGAGGCCGGTAGTATTAGTGTTCAACCAGCTATCTAATCTGAGCGTAACTAGTTTGGGTAAAAACAAGGTCAGTGCCAGCTGTCAGCGTCACAGGCCTCATTTCCCTCCAATCCACTTTAGACAACATGATTCTCAGTTGGAAGTTGACAAAGGTAGCAGTGGATTTGCATATTTAAAGGAGCAAGAGCGTTTATTGCACATGAACGTGTCAGCCCTGATATTTCTGACAGCGTGTGGTATTTTTTGCACCGAGTGTAATCCTCGGTGACATGGGCAGGACCTGACTCAGCTGGCAGAGAGGGTGCGAGAGTTAAAGGTGACACAAACACCAGCAGCACACTGAGGACTTATGGCCAGATCCTAGTATCAATATGTAGAACTTGAAAGTGAGAACTAGGGATACAGGATATGAGGAAAGCATGGGCTGCTAGCGTTGTTGAATATGGCGATAACAATGTTACTCGCCATAAATGCCAGTTGTAATAACTGCTTGTTGAATTTAAGAGAAATTAAAGGAAATCATTTCCAGCAATCATTTTTTAAACTTTTATTTAGTGTAAGACACAGACATAAAGTGCATACAGGAATACAATGTCTTTTCTTTTTCATGAACTTAAATGAACAATAACAACACCCTCCCCAGACCCATGGTCCTCTTATAAGTTTAATGTATATCCTGAATAAGTAAATAAAATTACATACATGTGAAATAACAAAAAAATAAAAGAATAAATAAATAAATTAAAAAACAATTTAATGTGCTAGTGCTGATCATTAAATGTACAAAGTAAGTATCAATGGCTGCTTACTCCTTACTCCTTAGTCATTGTCAAAGCAAGTTATTTGTTGTTATCTGTTATGTTGGAGTGTCTTAGGGTGAACAGATCATTGGAAGGGGGGGGGGGGGCGCTACCTGCCAGACTGGAACAGAGGGGATTGTACATATATAACCATACAGTGGGACTTTACAAAGAGGCTTCCCGAGCCGGCAGCCTATCTAGATAGTTAAGTCAGCAATCTTGAATATTGAATTGAATATAAAAGGAACCACTAAGAAAGAATGACACAGTGCAGCTTTCTGCTGATATTTCCTTTCAACAAACACAAAAAAAAGTCTCTTGAGTGTATTTTGCCATGTGTCGCAGCCTTTTTGTGATGAGTTTATTGCGCCAGCTGCAATGACGATAAAAACCTTGATACATTGTTATATTGTGGAGCCCTAGTGAGAACTACTTGTGTGTAGAAATAGAATGTGAGTGCTAACACACTCCAATGTAGTAACTCAAGAACCTGTAACGGACTGTAACTCTTCATGTTAATATGCTTATGTCAATGAGTGTCACTGTTCAGAGGCAGGAGTCTGGGCCACATTAATGATGTTGAGTATGGATGCACCGAATCCAGATGTTTGGGGTTCGGCCAAATACCAAATCCACCGGTTAAGATTCTGCCTCCTCCTCCTCCCGTCCTCATGCCTCCTCCTTTGCCGTACTTGAAGCTGCTGCATGTCGGCTGCTGTCTGGAGATTCCTTCATGCACAACTCGTATTCTTTCAGATGTTTTCATACCAAATGTTGTAACCACAGCGATGTTGTGTATTGTTTAAGGTCCTCGCCACCACGAGACAAATCGGCGTTGCAGATTGAACATGTAGCTGGACTTGAATGGCCTTCTTTTGACTGCCAAACATCACTTTTTCTGCTCACGAGTTCCCTTTTCATTTTCTTTCAGCCTACTGCATTGAACGCTCCACTTATGTAAACATCTTCCTGTAATCAACGGCGGCGTCCTCACGTCGACCAGCGTAGCACGCCTAGTGCAAGCGAAGGGTTCGGTTCGGTAGGCAAAGATTCTAAGGTTTGGCAGAAACTCAACCCCGTCAAAAAGCCCAATATGCAGCCAAATCTGAAGCCCAACCCTGGATTCGGTGCATCCCTGATGTTGAGTGAAACACTGTGATTTCCTCCTGTCAGCAAAGTGGGGGGGCTCTTGCTATGTCCTGCAGGAAGAGTGGAGTTCAGTTGGGAGACGGGAAGCGAGCGTCTAGTAATGTTGGCTAGTTGACTAGACGGTTTCTTTGTTTTGGCGCCGGCTCAGTGGTAGAGCGGTCGCCTGCCAATCGGAAGGTTGGTGGTTCAATCCCTGGCCCTGCAGTCCCATGTCAAAGTGTCCTAGGGCAAGACACTGAACCCCGAGTTGCCCCCGATGCTATGCCATTGGAGTGTGAATGTGTGTGCAGTGTGTATCTGATGAGCAGGTGGCACCTTGTACGGCAGCCTCGGCCACAGTGTGTGAATGTGTGTGAATGTGTGTGAATGGTTCCTGGACTATGTAGAAGAGCTTTGAGTAGTCGTTAAGACGAGAAAAGCGCTATATAAATACTTTACATTTACAGTAATAAAACCATAACGTCTTGTTGACTGCTTATTGAGGTACTTTGTGAACACAGCAAAATAACGTTGGTGGCAATCTGTGCAGCAGCATAATTAATACAAACTAGATACATAAACCAGAATAAAAAGGTATTGCACGTCGCACTTCCGTGAGCCTTTGCATTGATGGATTCTCCCAGAGTGGTGTTAGCACCAAGGAGTGTGGGGGGTTGAGAGAGCTTAACCTATATGTGCTCCTGACAAGATCAGCCTTGTGTGTTAATCTGTGCTCTGTGCTTTAACCACAGGAGGAGAGTGGAGGGAAGGGGGGGGGGGGATTACGCCTGTCTGGCTGACTGTCTGCAGACACCGAGTGCCGGTGTCTGTAGTGCGCCGAGTGCAAGATAAGGCCCGTAGTTTGTTTACATGTTAGGATGCATAGTTGCCTATATAATGAATTAATATAATGTAAACCCTAGGGATTCATCCATTGTGAAATTCTGGGCCGATATTGATGTTTAAAATAACAATTTGGCCGATAGCCGACACCGGTGTTCTTGTTTTTGCCGCTTTTGTTTAAGAGTTACAAAGAAATATTCATTATAATAAATAACTCAACTGTTTCAGATTCATCTATTCATTACACCATCTTTGAATGAGCACAAATTCTATCATACAAACAACTGAGCTGAGTGTAGGCATTGGGGGGGTAGCCCTGTTTGTATGGACTTGGCTTGGGAACCGGAGGGTCACTGGTTTCCATTCCACATATAGACCAACATATGCCGTGTGCACTGGTGCCATTTCACCTCCCTTGACCCTGCCTGGGGCGCCTTTCACTGCCAGCGATAAAATATAATAAAATATATTATATATAATAAAAATATTATGGTACAAATCCGCCATCCTGAAAGCAATGCTCCAAGGTCCAACTGCGCTTGGCTTTTAAAAGGAATGGGAGAGAACCTGTGATTGGTTGGCTGCATGTTACAGCCAGAACACACCTCTGATTAATGAAGACACTAAGTCCAACCCTTTGGCCTGGTCCACGGACCCTTGTGTTCGGTGTCAAAATAGCAAAAGTGGATTTGGACACGCGCTAAACACACCTGTGCCAGGCAGCGTGCCCTCAGATAGAACAGGGCCCTTGGACTTAAGTACAGAACTTGAGTACATGTACTTAATTACATTCCACCACTTGTAACAACGGAGGGAAAAATGTAATTTCCCCTTGCAGGGTCCATAAAGTATCTCTAAATCTAAATCTGAAACGGCTGAATGTGATGAACTCCGTCATCTTGTTAACAATCCCTGTACTGTGCTGTCTGTGGGGATCTGTATCCCTTTCTTAACGCTGTATGTCGTTGATCTTTCTCCGGTGTAATACCCGCCCCCCCGATGATGTCCAGTCATGAATGGACCAATCATCTGCTGCTGCTGCTATGACAGAGTTGCACCCTGAGGTTGTCTAGTCAGTTTGTGCTGACCAGGAATAATTTGTGTCCCTATTTTCCACGCAGCCAAAGTAATGGTTTATCATAATCTGCTTAGAAACAGCATATTCAAATCATCATCCACAGGGGATATCATATGATTTTTGATTTTTTTTCAGTGCTTTCATGGCCTGCCCAAAACCATGATAATAAAAAAGACTGTTCGCCTTCTACGTCACATGTGTAACATGCAGATACAGATATTGTGCGAAAAAACAGGGTGTGCATTTTAGTGTTGTAGTGGCAATCTGTCCACAAATAATGCCACTGGGTGAAATCTGAAGCCCTTTCCAACTCTTGCTGGTGCAAATAATGAAGTCCGCCATCGTCGTACGTTTAATCCTTTATTGTACAAAAAGTTTAGATAAAAGCACATACAAAAAGACCGACTTGAGTGATTTATAAGCCGAGCACGACAATGCCCAAAAACATTACTTTCACACGGCTGAGGCTGAAAAACTGTGTGGCTTCCCGGATCCAGATTTCCCATCCACCTCACCTGTGATTCCCTTTATTACCTCCAATTAACACCCACGAACAGGTGCGGAGGTGATGTAACAAACAACTACTTACGCAGACCTACCGCACACACAAATAACAAACGTATATAGCCAAATTGGCCATTACAAGTGTGCATTCAGTTTATTCTTTCATCTCTGCCCTTTCCTTGTCCTGTAATAACGTTTTCACATCAGGTTTTTGAAACCTTTCACAGATTCAGAGTATTTGACATAATATGGTCTGTTCCAAAGATCCAAATGAACTGTATCTGTGAATGTTGGCTGTCTAGCATTATACCTACCTATGTCAGTTTAAAGGTGCAATAGATAAGACTTATAAAATTATCTATTTGGACAAAATAAAATCTGGCTCCTCTGGCTCCGCCTACAGCCTGTAGTGCAATTTGCAAGTATCCAACGCTCCCTGTTGAGATGCACCAATCAGGTCCAGGAGGGGGGTGTCCAACTGCGTGTCAATCACTCATAGTGTCTGCCCCTCCCCCGTCCCTGTGCACGAGCTGCAGATAGGTTTCCTCCCCTTCCCCTCTCTTCACACACACTCTATCGTGCACAGCTATCCGTTGTGGGGGGAGGGGCTTAGGAGACCGTTTGGGCTTTAGCAGAAAGGACTGAGAAGTTGTTGATGTTCAAATGTTTTGGCTAAGTCCTGGATCTTCCCAACCCTACCTACAGCACCTTTAATGTATGCTTAAACACCTGTAAATATGAATATATTATTTTATATATATACTGTAAATACCTTGCTGCTTAATAGCTGCCGCAGTTTGAAATGTAATGATCTAACGAATGTTGTACATCTTAGTATAACCACTAAAACAAGTACAGTATATTATGTTAAATCCTGAACTCTTTCTCTTGTGGTTTCCCTGACTAGGAAAGAATTTGCAGAGTTGCTGGAGAAGTATGGATCTAATGGTAGCACAGGATCAACGCGCAACTCTCCCATACAGCAAGGTAGGCAAATCCCTACTTAGTCCCCTAATATGATACATCATACATTCTGTTTTTTCCCCTCAAGCAGTAACTGTAATGTAATGTGGGCATACCTCCTGCGCATGTAAATGTACTGTATGTATGTGAAATAAAATCTCTTTAGTACAACACGTTTTTATGCTAAATAATGCTTATTGCCTACATCATACAGTTTATTGTTAAACAAAATCAGGAAATTTCTAAGGTATATCTGACTGAGTACTAAGCCTGTAGGGTAGATGGAGTAAGTCTGCCTTTAAAAATGGCTTATGACAAGTGCATTTGTCCATTACACAATTGCCAACATCTGTTTCAGTGGGGAGGAAGGCAGCCAGCTGGTACAGATTTGTTAAAACACGGCTTTGGCACATGAGCAGCCTTGTGGGCTCTGTGCAGGGTGTTGATGCATCAGGGTGCATCTATAGAGTCAGATCCATCTCAGTATTAACGACTGCACACAGAAGGATTCGCAACTATTTTTGTGCGCGTTGAAAAAGTTGTGGAGAGACTCGGAGGTAGAGTGGTTGCTGCATATGGCAGCACGGGGCTGAGCGGTTAGCACATCTGCCTCACAGCAAGAAGGTTCATTTGTAAGTTCTCCTCGTGTTTGCTTGGGTTTCCCCAAGGTGCCCCAGTTTCCTCCAACCATAAAGACATGCATGATAACACTGGTGAAATTTACAGAGCTCTTTAATCAAATAAATAAATAAAATCACACAGACTCTGAACCCCAAGATGCTGTGGATATATAGCTGTTGCCTGCTCCTGATACTAGGATGGTTGTGCTGCAGAAATCAAATTTCACTACGCTACATTGTTCTGTGTGTTTGTGACAATTGAGATTGAAGTTAGTTTTTGATCATCTTTCTGTGTGCATCTTTAATTTTGAGAGTGATGTGAGAGTAATGTGACTCTTCATATACATCAGCTCCAGAATGAGGATACATGGATTTATCATGTTGATATAAAGATAACATTTGTTATGTTTACAGTATGGTAACTGTTACTGAGTTACTGTGGTTGGGTCTATACATGAGATTAAGATGATTTACTATAAAGGCCGGGTTATGCTTCAGAAGAATTAGTTTGTACGACGTGTTGTCTGACCCTGTTGAAAATCAAAAGCCATGCTAGAAGGTGGGGAGAAGAATCGGTTGTCGTGGAGATGGGGAAGAGGCAATAATCGTTGAAACATAGAGAGAACGGCACACCTTTCAGGCAGTCTGCCCTGGAGGGGACATGAAAAGTGACAGAAATGGTTGTGACAAAGAGAGCTAAGGGAGACATTCACACCCAGCTGCCCAATCCCAAAGTAGTTGGGAATGTCTGAGTCTAGGTTTGGGAAAGTTAGAGTTATTGTCAGCCACACCCTCCTCTAATCCGTGGTCAGAAAGCTGTGGGGCGGTACCCACTCCTAGGGGGCGGCTGTGTGTGGGTAGAGCGGTTGCCTGCCAATTGGAAGGTTGGTGGTTCAATCCCCGGCCCTGCAGTCCCATGTCGAAGTGTCCTTGGGCAAGACACTGAACCCCGAGTTGCCCCCGATGCTGTGTCATCGGAGTGTGAATGTGTGTGCATGTTTATCTGATGAGCAGATGGCACCTTGTACGGCAGCCTCGGCCACAGTGTATGAATGTGTGTGAATGGTGAATGGTTCCTGTAGTATGTAAAAGCGCTTTGAGTAGTCGTTCAGACTAGAAAAGCGCTATATAAATACAGCACATTTACATTTACATTTACACTCCTAATCACACACAGCATGTTATGAACTGAAATGCCACCTGTCCTCCACCAAAAGAAGTGCTACAAAGTACTACAATTTTCAGCCTTTAAAAAATCCCAGAGGTTAAAAAAACAAAAACAATTCTGGGGCATATTTTGGCTGCTCTGCAGTTGGTTTGATCAGCATATTGGGTATTACTCAGTGCTTAGAGTCACTCAGGCTTAAGAAAGGTTTAACAGGAACATTTTTTCAGTGCAGAGCCTCAGAGCCAGCAGCAAATTATTGAAGACTTACCGTACAGTATTTCTGAATTGTATAACATTTATATTCCCTTCCCTTATTTCCTTAGAGAACACATACCAAGAGAACATCATGTTTGCTTACTACCCTTCATCTAAATCATAACTTATTTGGTAAAAGTAATTATTTAAATAGGTATCTAAGGCCATGTTGACATGTTGATTTTACACCTCGTAGCAAAGCACAGGTTAAATAACAGTCTGTCTTTTGTGTGTTTTTGTTCTTTCTTGCCATTTCAAAGGAGGCCGCTACCTGGAAAGTACATCATCTGGTTCGTCGTCTCGCTCCCAGAGTCCTTTGCTGTTGAGCCCAGCGGGCTCTCAGAACATGTACAACAATAGTGGGCCAATGCTGCGCTCCCTCAGGTGAGATTCTTCTGTACAGGATTCACATCAGCCATCCCACTGCTCTTTGGGAAGCCATGAAAGCATTTGGTGTGGCAGTGGTGAGGCAGAAACCTCGGACAGAACCGGACTTTTGGTGGGCGGCCATCTTATGCTGCCAGTAGCAGTGGCAATAATAGTAACAATAAAGTTAATAGAATTATGATTATTAATTATAATTCAATAATGGCAATTTCAAATATTTGGATATTTTAGTTCTGTATGTGTTTTACAATTATATATTTTTATCTTAAATTCAAATCCAAATCATTCCAAATTCAAATTGGTCACTCTCCAATACATGGTCAGCTTTTCGTATTGTGATGCCTCTGGGATTGTTGTAGTCAAGACCACCTAAACCAGGACCAAGTCATCACCAAGACCAGAGTGTTCGAGATTGAGATAAGACCGAGACTTTGAGGGCTTGAGACCGAGACAAGACCAAGCCTTTAAGGGGTTGTGACTGGGACAAGACCAAGCCTTTAAGGGGTTGAGACCGAGACAAGACCAGATATGTGTTTGACAGCCAGAAATTCATCTGATAAAGAAAAAACTTATAACACTATTTGAGCTGTAATTCATTTCTTACATAAACATTTTTTAAGAATTTTGTCCAAGATGCGTACTAAGCAGTGTCCCTTGGAATGTAATGGAGAGAGTTATATTGGGTATGTCTATACTGCAATCTCTTCCTACTTAGAAGTCAATATATACACCAATACAGATACTTCAGTGATAATAATAACAATAATATCGGCTGGTTTATAACTTTTACTCTGCCTGTGGCTGTGCACAGTATGACAGTAATGCCATAGAGGCCTGATAAAGGTTCATGTTTACCACAGGCAAAAATCCCTGGACACAGTGGGCACGATGCACCTGACTGCGCCTTCATTCACAAAAATAGAGCCCCTTATCTTTCCTTCGGAGGCTGATGTGTTTCTGTCTGTGTGATCTCAGTCATCCAGGGGAAGGAGTGATTCAGCTCATTTCAGTGCCCAGATCCAGCGGTCTGGGCATCACCTTAGGAGGAGGCTCCAACAGGCCCGACGGCCCCGCGGTCTTCATCCAGGAAGTGCTGTCTGGAGGAGACTGTCACCGGGTAAGAAATGAACTCACCAGCCTGGAATACACTGCACATATTGACAAATGTTTTATTGAGTTTTTCAATAACAATTCATTGATACAAAACAAGGCACATTAGTAAGTACAAATAGGCATTTGAGGATATTCCAAATATATGTTAGTGGTATGTTTTACTGCTATGGTAACACACTGACTCCTATCGTGGCATTTAATAAAAAAAAGAAGAATATTAAGGAGCGACAAACAAGTACATGCACAGATGGACACACTGCGTGCAGAATGCTCCCACCTTCCAAAATATGATCAGTGACTTTATTGAAAGTAGATGAAAAGAAGAAGAATGAAAAAAGGAAACCGGTAGACTACAGAAACTGCATAAATCTTTACAAAAGTGTTATGTTTCCCCTAACAACACATGTAAGTTTCTCTAGGGCAAGGCATTGCAGTAGCCCTTCGACACAGCTTTGCTTGGTAGGTCTGTGAACAGATTTCCATGACAGTGCAATTTTATGTTTAGCTACAAGAAGACAAAATATTACCATATTCTTCCTGCTGCGGTTTAGTGTACAGCTTGCTGGGAGACATCCAAAAATACAACGTTTGGGACATAGTGGAAGTTGTTCATTGATAAACATAGATAAAATTGTAATGATCTCTTTCCAAAATTCTTGAATGAGGGTGCATTCCCTGAGGAAATGAAACAAACTACCCTTCTGTGTACCACACTGAATGTGATGCAGTAACTCGGGGGTAATGCATGTTCTCATCACCCATTTATACTGGAGGAGTTTGAATCTTGTATTTATTGTTTGAAGGAAAGATGAAGGGTGTAGTGAAAGAAGTAATGGTGCACCGAGCCATACCAAGACAGTGTTACTGTGTAAACTATTAAAGGGTAAATGAACCCAGGCGGTGAGGACATTTATAGCACAATTCATTTTGTGAGTTAGTGCTGCTGTTAGATTCTTTTTTCTTCTTTTAAACATGCAGTCATACTTTTTGGCCACTATAAAAACTGTATTCTAACACACTATTTTTGACACACAGCCATCTCTGGCCTATATACATTATACACAGGGCATGAAATTAACGCCCGCCCACCTGCCAAATAAGGGTACATTTTTCAATTGGCAGGTAACACTGTCACTCTACCTGCCACATTGGCTGGTAGCCAATGAGAATTGAGTGATTCAGACGCGTAACTATTGGTAAGCAGGGTACGCAGTTGCTTACAGGCCCGGACCAATCAGTGGCCCGCATCACAGGAAGATATTGATTGACAGCCAGGGGCCCCTATCACATTTTCATTATTCGTAACAATCCCAGCAGTCCCATGTGCAGCCACTGACCAATCAGGAGTGAGAACGGGTCAAATTCATTTCCTTGTTTCTGATATGAAGACGAGGCGTGTGTGAACATCTCACCAACAAAACGTACAGCGAAGGCGTCCTGCCAACACGGACACATTTTAACATCAATGTACGCTGTAACCTTTTTCACTATAAAGTCGCTGAAAGTTGCTGCTGTTTCAATCCTGTCAACTTGCTGCAGCGGTGGGGGGGGGCTGCTCCCCTCCCCCGCAACTGACACTCGCACACACATATACACACTCAATCACACACAGTGGATGCAAAAATGCACTTGAGATGTACAGCATGACCTAAATTGAGGACAACTGCATTATTGAAGGTGAAATGATAAGTTAAAGTCCAATATGTCCTGTAAAACCGTATGAATGTGTGTCCTAGCCTCCCCCCCCCCCCTCCACCACTACAGCACGTGATGATGGTGCAATGTCCCCGAGTAGGCTCATAGAGACATTTCCTGTTTTTCACCTGTTTATGAGGCAAAAAAAGTGGCTGGTAAAAATGTGACAGTGACCGCCAGACCGCCACTGTAGCAGGCGGTTAAGGAAGGGAACTTCACGCCCTGATTATACATCTCCACATGTTAGCAAAGCCTTGCTTACTCACACAATCTCACGGACTGTGGTTGACGGAGGGCTCAGCACGTCTGACTTGACTTCCTTTTGTTTTGATGATGTTCCCATGGTAGCAGCCATGTTTCTGATTGGATGAAGAGCCTGAAGAGGGTAGTGCTTTAGCAGGGATCCGGAAAAAAACATGATGGCATAAAACTAAATCAGATCAATGTCTGTAGCCTACCACCAAATTCCCTACATGGTTGTATGGTGACAACAGTATAAATCACGTTGTTGCTTGAGGAAACTGACACATCGGAGGGGTGTGCTCACTGGATCCTTTATCCCTTAGCGCTGAGTGGAGGACCACGGGGATTTCTGTATAAAACATGACTGAGATGGATGCAGCGCAGTAGTGAAGGACTACTTGTATGGAAATAAAGTGAACAACATGGAGGGAGGTAGAGGAGAGACAGAGGGGGCGGAGCAGGAAGTAAAGAGTGCATGTGCAGACCTCTGCAGCTTTGCCCTTAGGTAAGTGTAAAATAGTGCTTAGTCATGCCTCAGGTCACGGCTGATGATGCTGTTTCTGTGACTAGCTGTCCCAAACAGACATAGAATACCAGCCGGTCCTCTCCTCCCACATAGTGGTCACAAACATATCTATGACCTTCCAGACACACTTTTAATCAAACATACCTTTCAATGTAGTGACAGTCCTGACCAAGACATGCTGTAAAATGTAAATGTGCTGTATTTATTTAGCGCTTTTCTAGTCTTAACGACTACTCAAAGTGCTTTTACATCATACAGGATACATTTACCATTCACACATATTCACTGTGGCTGCCGTACAAGGTGCCACCTGCTCATCAGATAAACACTCACACACATTCACACTCCGATGCCCAAGGACACTTCGACATGGGACTGTAGGGCCAGGGATTGAACCACCAACCTTCCGATTGGCAGGCAACCGCTCTACCACTGCTTACCGCTGAGCCACAGCTGCCCCTAAACGTCCAAATTATTAAAGTGGTTCGCCTGTTTCCTTCTTCCAAAGTGTTGCAAAACACCAGGAGAAATGCCAGGATGAATTAAAGAAATTAGGACTTTGTTAACTGCATGTCAAATTAATCAAATTGCCTCCTAATATGACCGGTTGCAGTGCTGACAAACATTGGAGCATTTCAAG